>OZ020507.1:42669202-42679202 GCA_963971375.1 Platycheirus rosarum | reverse complement strand
CCTTTCATCAGCAACCTGATAAGCCCCTATCATTGTGGTTTCAGACCAGGAAAGTCCACAATCGATCAAATTTCACGCTACCGCAGATCCTGGAGCTGTACAGCGACATTGACCTGGTCAAAAAAATACGCATATCACGTTTAAGATGGCTAGGTCATGTAGATCGAATGGACAACAATGCTCCGGCTCGCAGGATCTTCGATTCCATCCCAGAGGGTAGACGCAGTCAAGGAAGACCTCGCCTTAGGTGGCGCGCTCAAGTGGAGGGCGACCTCAATCAACTTGGAGTGCGAAACTTTAAGCAGCTAGCCAAAGACCGAGCTGGCTGGAGAGGCGTGTTGGTTGAGGCCCAGGTTCGTCCCGAACTGTAAAGTAAGGTTTTGAAAATAAATGCGTAGCTCTTTACGAAACTGTGCTACACTCCTTACTCTCCTTAAGTGTCTTGGTAGGGAGTCCCAAAATCGGATGACATTGACAAAAAACTGTTTCTGAGAATTCAAGCAAGAATACGAGGATGAATCAAATTTTGTGACCTCATGGATGAACCGAATTGTATCCTTTTGAATAAACTACATGGTTGTCGAGTGTGAATAACATTGAAAAGTAATAAAAGGTTTGGAAGCGTATAAGGTGGTCAAATGACATATTCAAAATTTGCACTGAGAAAGTTGATAATTGATCTAATCTGCGCAAACTGAAACTGTTTTGTTTTGTTTTGTTTTACTTAAACCTTCTACAAACGAAAGTAGGCGTTTTAGTAAAACTTAATCGAATACCTTGGAAATTGTCGATTGTAACGAAATTGGCCTGAGTACAAAGTACAGTGGATGTGAGAAATACGAAATCTAAAAAAACTTGAACCTTAATGGCATTCTGCTCAGAATGTGTCCCAGTTAGTTCTGTTATTGACCAGCAGACTTTTAAAAATCTCAACGAAACTTCAATGGTAGGTAATGCTTGTTTGTCAGATAAAAAAAAAACTGTTTGGCTGCTATTAGACGATGAAACTGGATGCATGTACCTTGTTCGAATTCTTCTTTGTCATTTAATTCTCTGTCGCAAGCGTCTTTACACGATGAATTTAGTTTCATGAAATGATTTTGACTGTTCTCTTTCATTTTCGTTTTCCATAATCATTTTCAATTAATCTGCTCTTATAATCCTATCGATGCAATAAATGTGTTCAACCACATACAAATTTTTGCTGGATTCATAAAGACATAAGGACTCCAAAATAGGTTTTTAGTACACAAAAAATTACTTTTCACTTTATTTTCACTAATTTTTCTTCGTTTACTTTGAATCTTATTAGAAGTTTACTCTGAGCACAAGGAAACTAAATTTATAAAAAAAAATAAAAAAGCGAACAAGAGAACAGAAAAATGTCAAACAGATTCTTCGAACACGCTACGAAAGTGCGACACAGGACAGCTTTTTTCCTGCCTCATCTATTTGAATTGTTTCTCTCTATTGCACTTACTATGTTAGAAGAATTCGAACAAGGTGCGTGCATCCAGTTTCATCGCGTATGTTCATGAACTTATCCTTCGGATAGGTTACCTGTGCTTTTTTTGTAATTAGCATGGTTAAAAACAGCTGATTTCCAGCTGATTGTAGAACATATGAAAAACAGCCCATCGTCTAAAACTGAAAACAGACGTGCAGTTGTTCTCACGCATAACTGCGCGCAGAACCGCACCTAAAACACGTGATACACAGAAATACAAGGTATACAAAAAACATAATATTACCATAAAAACTATGATGAAGTATTTTCTTAAAAGTGGTTAGTAGTTTGTTTGACATTTTATGTTGTCTTGCATGTTGTCATTTTATGCTGTTTGCTACAAAATTTACATAAAAAAGTCTTTTTTCAGAAATGTTAGAAGAACTATTAATTGAGGCGGTACAAAACCACCTAGGTCTAGAGACCCGATAAATCTTTTGTAATTTATAGAAACAAATTGTTGAAGCAGAAGGCATGGGTTGATGTGGCGGCGAAGGACCTGATGATGTTTCCCACTGGAAATAATTTGAGACAATGTCCATTTTAAAGGAACATGTTGCCCGGCGAAGGTAATGATTGTTGTTTAAACTATATATAATTATATAACTAATGCTAACATTTTATTGCAGAACGTTTACCAACACTCATTGGAACTCCGAAGAACGGTTTGAGCAATCTTCTCAAGAAGAAAGCGGTTTGAGGTAATAAATGTTTAAAAAAAAAATTAATTGACATTTTGAAAAAATGTGATATATAAGATATATGTATAACGATCTGCAGTCTAAGAGGATGGTATGTGTGGTACGTTGGTTATAACCATTTGAAAAAGATATGATTATATTGCTTTCATGATGATCTAGGTCAATATGAAGTAACATTTTGGTAGTACTAGGTTTTTGATAGTATTTGGAGTATTGTTAAAAGTAAGTAAAATTGATATTAAAATTGTGTTTTGTTTTGTTTTTTTTTTAGGCAAAATTAAAAAGTAAGTAAGTACAAATAAAGTAGTGGAAAAAATATGTATGTATGTACGTATAAGAATCTGCAATTAGAGATAGAGCAGAAGAATTTTTGATTAAGGTTTTAGAAAGGATTTCGTGGATTGTTTAAAGAAGAAAAAATAAAAAGGAAATAAATAGGATGAATTAAAATCCATTTTTATTAAAAGTATTCAATTAAATATACATTTTAAAGATGGTCATTTAAAAGATTATCTTTTAAATTGATCCCTTAATTGTTAACATAACCTTGTAGTATATAGCTTCCATCATGCATTTTACAAAATTGTGAAGCAATACATTTGCTTTCAAAATTTGTTCTGTAGATTACGGACTTATTTGAAGCGGATTCAAGAAAATTTTCCACGGTCACACCAAAGTTCCAAAGGCATTTTCAATGACTCGTCTGGCTCTGGTAAGCGTTTGTTGAAGTTTTCCCAATACCCGATCAAAGGATAAGCGATTTCCTAAATAATAACTTATTGGTTTGGTGCCATTTCTTTCCCATCATGGTCTCGTCGTTTATGTTATTAATGATATTGCTTGCCAGAGCCTTCCCCAATGTGAGCAATGTTCAAACACGGACTTTAACTTCTTGTGGCTCAAATTCACTGTCCGCAAGCATTATTTTTTTTACAAACAGGAGTCCAAATCTCGACAATTATTCGACTTGATACGAGTTTGATGCGCTGTCTGATTCTATCTCGGAAATTGTTTCCCTTTATCCTCGCACTAAAATCGTTATTGCGGGCGACTTCAATGTACACAACTCCAATCCACTCTGGTCAGACAACACCCGAAGGAAGGTATGTCGAGCTCTTTGCCGGGTTCCATCACTTTACCCAACTGATCGGTGTACAACGGGTATACCGGATGTTGCTGGGCAAGCCGCCCATACTCTTTTTTTTTTTTTTTTTTTTTTTTTATAATTAACGCGCGCACAAGGGACTATTTGTTTCCCTTTTAATGTAACACACTGCGCGGGCATTAGGAAGATAGGAAGGGGAGAGATAGGAGGTGTCGATTAACATTGGTTTTGAATGTTTGCAAATTGAAATGGCAAGGGAAAATCTCGCCGGGTAAACCATTCCAAAGTCGTGTTGTACGGCTAAAAAAAGAATCCCTATATTTCACGGTACGTCCGAAATTGGGCTCAAGGGTGAACTGATGGGCATTCCTAGCAAGACGAGTATTACGGGCGAAACTTTTAAGGGGAGGAATGCAGCTGGCTACCTCGAGTGAACATTTTTTATAAAAGAAACGATAAAATAAGGAAAGACTTGTTTCTTACTTCTCATCCTGATAAATATACCATTAGTGTAACTTCTCCATTTGGCACTTCAGACTATTGTTTCATTTCAACTTGTTTCTCACCCTCCACCCACCCAGTTAAAGAAAAACTTAACTATGCTTCCTCGATAGTGACATTGATGCCAGTGCTGAAACTATCACAAATGTGATTCTTCTCGGGATGCGTGCTTTTATTCCTAATAGAATAAAAAGCACCAAGTCAAAAGAAAAGTCCTGGTTTAACCCTGAGTGTAATGAAGCTATCATGCTCAAAGAAGTAAGTTTCCAATCTTACAAAGCCAATCCCACCGAGAAAAATCAGAAAAAGCACAAACAAGAAAGGAACTCATGCAAATCCGTTATTGAAAGAACCAAATTTTTGCATAACCAAAAATTACGGCAAAAACTTCTGCAATGTCCAAAAGGCAGTACAAATTTCTGGTCATTTGTAAAAGATATTAAAAAATCTTCAATATCTTCGGTTCCAACGCTCATCGACAATAACAAACCAATTGTTTACTCTTCAGAGAAGGCAAACTTCCTCGCCGCCCATTTCGCTCGCCAGCTCCACGCTGGCTCACAGCAACGTTGCCCCTTCTGTACTTGAGAATGTAAATTTTTCCATGGGACAGATTTTTTCCGCACTCGTACAGTAGCAAGAGTTCTCAAAGATCTCGATATACACAAATCCGCTGGCCCGAATGGTATACCCACACTGCCAAAGCCACTGCGTAAGTTTTTCCATCGCTCCTACTCTTCTGGAATCTTTCCTAGAAGATGGAAAACATTTGTCCAGCCTGTCCCTAAGAAAGGTGACCCATTATCCCCGTCTCCTACAGACCCAAAGCACTAACATCCCTTCTTTCTAAGATCATGGGAACGCTGATTAACGGTCAGCTTAAGGAATATCTCGAAGATCGAAAGCTTCTCCATGACCGCAGCAACCGTTCCACTGGTGATCTGATGGCATATCTCACCGATTATTGGAACAAATCCTTACATCGCTTTGGTGAAAGTAAGATTATTTCTGTTGATATCTCCAAAGAATTTGATAGAGTTTGGCATGAAGCACGGTTATCGAAAATGCGTGCTTTTTTTTGTTTTTCGTTGTATTAGAAACTATCTTCTAGGCCGTTCAATACAAGTTGTTGAGTCTGGGTTCGAATGCCGCTCATAACCACCTTCTTTTCCAGGGTACTGCCTCTAACGAGAAACTGACAAAACCTCCTAGAGTAAATTTTTTCTCGATAAAGTGCATCTCATTCATCTCATGCATCTCCCTTCCATTCTGACAGATTAACAACGCACACACAGGAATGGTTGAGAGCATAAATCACTAGACCTTGGCTCTTTAAGGAGCTGTCGCGCCAGCAAATTAGCTCATCGCGGTCTTGGTACAACGGTCGTCTGGTATGATATACGCATACCAATACCAATACCACCCCGCAACCAACGATATGGCTGCAGACGAAAGCACAGACGTACATAGATGGCTTAAAAGGGAAAAACGTGCTAGACGATGGCGATGAGAGCATGAAAACGAAATACAAACTACAGCGATGGCGTCATGGCGATGCAACCAAAATCTAACGAGAGCACACAAATGAACAGCGGTCAAACAAATTAGAGGAATAGAGGAATTTCACAAATGAACATACAAACGAGCGGCAAAATGATAAACATGAAAGTTATAAGAATGACAGACAACACAAATGAGGAGGGAGAAGCAGACGGCATTGTATATTGACTGCTATAGTACTATCATGACGACCGGTGGACGGTGGCGTTCCAAGCGGCTCTAGGGAAAATTAACTTGGTAAATTGAAAGAATCGAACGAGTCGAACAAAGAGAATTCTAAGAGAAACTCTGTGAACATGTACTTTACTCTTTGCAGTTTGCAGTTTACATATATACAATGATGCGAGTATAGTTTTTTTTTGCACAACTGGATTGCTTCACACAAGCAGGGCGATGAGATGGCTAGTTAAAAGGATTGACAAAAAAGAAGAAAAACGACTTTTGTAAATGAATGGTGTCTGGGGGGTGGGTATATGTTTAAGCTGGTTGATAAGTTTATTTTGAGTTTTATATTTTTTTCATATAAAACATTCGAGGGTAGGTAGATATTTAGGTATGTACCTACATGCATCCCTACATAATGTGTGTATTTACGTAGGTATACTTGTTATATTATCTTTGATAAAATGTTCAGCTAAATTCAGGTCGATCGGTCGGTTGTCGGTGTGGTAGATGGTGTGAGCGAGGGTGAGGGAGATACTAAAAAGGAAAACTTAATAAGCACATGTGTATGTGTATTGTGTATATCCTGTTCTCGGTGACGGTGAACAACGAAGAGGATCGACAATGATTTTATTTTTTGAATTTTCATTTCATTGGCTTCGTTATCATTGATGTTGAATTTTATGCACAAGTAGCTTTGTGATTATAGAGACTATGAGTCAAGTTTAGGATTCGTGAACATAAAAAAATTGTGATAATAATCAAACATTACATTACGATGATAGAGAAACATATTTGAGTTGCTGGCAAAATTCTGTCCGTCTGTCTGTAGGTCTGTCTGTAAGGATGTATTTTGGACTATAGCCTAAACCGATGAGCCAATCGACTTCAAATTTAGAACTTAAGGTTATTTTGACAGTTTACACAGTTTTTTTCAAATTTTACTTGCGATTATAGGGACTATAAGGTAAAGTTTAGAATTTGTGAATATAAAAAAAAATTTAGATAACAATGAAACATGACATAACGATCATAGAGAAGTCTAAAAAAGTTATCGACAAAAATGACTGTCTGTCTGTCAGTAGGTATGTATAACGAGCTGCAGCCTAAATGGCTTAAGCGATTATCTTTAAACTTGATGTGTGTGATTATTTTGGCATTCCCCAGAGGGGACATTGAAATTTAAATTGTAGGCCTAAAAGTAAAGGAAGTGCCATATGACCGTTGAGTTGCGTTGTTTTCTTGATTGAAATTTTTGCATTCAGTAGGTAATCGAGTATTTTTTTTATTTGTTAGTTGTTTTTGCATGTTTATGTGTTTATCATAGGCGTCCTTATTATTTATTCTGTATGCTGTATGCTGTTACGATCATAAAATGCTTTAAAATAAATAACGATAAATAAATAATAATATAAATAACGAAATTTGCTTTCATTAGACTAGTGGCTAGGGCTCAACCGAGCAATATAAAACAAAATTTGGGGGAAAATATTATTTGTTTAATGAAATCAAAAAAAAAAACTATTCATAACGTTTTTTGGAAAAAATGTTGTAAGCCATCTTATTTCTCTTGCTGTTTTCTATTTTATAATTTTTTCATTTCAAAATCGTTCGACCAGTTTTTTGAAAAAACTTTCGAAAACATATATATACATTTTTTTTGAGTATGTCAATTTAAAGAAATCTATAGTTTATACTAGGAGAAAAAAATAAAAAAATCTTTGTCAAAATATTCAAAAAACAAAATAAGTTTAAAAAAAAAAATTAAAAATTAAGAAAAAAATGTTTTTGAAAATTTTAATAAGCAATATTATTTAAATCATAAAAAACTTTTGAAAATTTTATCAAAATCCGTCGATTAGTTAACGAGAAAGTCTAATTTGAAAAAAACCGGTCATATGGGAGGTACCGTTATAAAACTTTTTCTCAAAAATCCATTTAAACTAAAAGATAGATTTTGCATTCTAAAAGTTTTATCAAAATCGTAGGAGCCGTTTTCGAGAAAAATAAGTTTTTCATTAAAAGTTATATGGCAGGTACCGTTAGTTTTGGAGCTAGAATGCCAATTCGAAAAACAGTCGGGTAGAGCACTCTAAAAATACTATGCACCAAGTTTGAATCAAATCGGCCTAACTGTTTAGGCTGTAGATATCGATACGAACAGACAGACAGACAAGCAGACGGACGGAATTTCCGTACCCACTTTTTTGACTTCTCTATCATCGAAATGTCATGTTTGATTGTTAGATTTTTTTTTACGAATGCATAACTTGCCTTATAGTCCCTATAATTCGCAAGTAAAAAACTATTCGATTACTACTGAATGAAAAAATTTCAATCGAGAAAACAAAAGCTTACACCTGCCCCTAAATAAACAAATTAGCACACACGAGCAAGTACGTGCAAACCAGTCGTGCCTTTTATATATTTATTTTTTTCTGAAATTCTTTATTTAAAAAACAATATGATTGAACAGACTTTTTGCCTTAAAAAAGGTATAGCACATTATTTTAAATGTTGCCGTTATTTTTAAATATACCTATATAAATATATTTTAGTGTAAGATTACTTAGGCTACTTACATTTTCCTTAATATCAATTTTGGTTGTAATCGGTTACCTTACCAGTTCTCAGAAAAGTCGATGCCAAAAAAAAACTCCTATGGGTGGTGCCAGTTTTAGCCCACCGTCATATTTTTTTTAACCATAATTGAATGCACATTGATTTTTTACATACAAAATTCTTGGAGCTGTTTTTGACAAAAATAAGCTTTTACTTGACGGTTATATCGCAAGTATCAGCTAAAAAAGAAATTAAAAAAATCCTATGTCGAATGTCAAAATAAACTTATATTCCAAATTTAAAGACAACTGGCCAAACCGTTTAGTAGACGGACAGAATTTTGCCAAATATGTGTCTCTATCATCGTAATGTTATAGGTATTTGATTGTTATCTCAAATTTTTTTTTCTGCATGAATGCATAACTTGTACTTAGTACCTACCTATAATAATTGCAAGTAAAAATTAAACAATTAGGTGTTACAAATGTAAAAAACCCGTGGTATTTTTAGCAATTCTATAGAAGATTAGTACAAAGAAATATTTTGGTTTAACTATAAATTTCTTTCCCGCGAGCTAAGCTGGGTGGGTCAACTAGTTCCTATTATATAAACCTCAAACAAACAAAAGATCTTTGTTACTATAAATCAATAATATATAATCAATCAATAATAATATAAATCAATTTACATACAATTTTTGATTGAATTTCTGCACATAGTTCATTCAGATAGATACCTACACATACATATCTATGTACCTATATGTATATGTTGGTACCTATCTGAATGGAAAGTAAAATTCAAAACAAAAATCCATCCATTGCAAGGGCCTTTGTATCTTTGTATAAATACAGCAAGAAGTAAGTTTGTGTTTAAATTTCAAGAATGATGACACTTGAGACGACAACCTTCATAATAGAATAGTAAAAAAATTGAAAATCCTAAAGAATTCGAATCAAAAGTCTGGTCAATGATGTATATATGTACAAATATGACAAATATGTATGTAGGTAGTGCTCATACAAAACTTGAAAATCCTAAAAAACTCAAATCAAAAGTCTCGTCAATGACGTACGCATGTATAAATACTTATGTAAGAACCAGTTCTCATATTACATATTCCATATAAAAAAACGTAAACAATGAAAATGTTGGATCTTGTATAAATCCTTACAAAAAACTAAGCCTCAGCTAAGCGAAACCATTATATATTAACTTCAAAACTGCCAGCAGTTTATACACATATATACAATGAACAAAACAAGATACTGAATTATTTCATGTTCTCCTTCGGTTTTTTCTTGCCTCACATTGTCACATTGCACATGCGCAGGAAACTAAGCACAAAGCATAACACTAAAAACCATGCTCTTAATTCTCTCTCACTCAAATAAAATGTCCTACACTAGCACTCCAAGCGGCTCTAGGGAAAAAGATTTTTTCTCGTCTCATGATAGTACTATAGGCAATGTATATACAATGGTGAGACTGGTGAATATGCGTTAAATCATATACGATAGACATAAAACATAGGCATATAAGAATGAACTTTGATATACATGCATTTTTTTATATTTCTTTATCATGTGTCTACAATTCGGCCATCCTGAAATACAATCGTTCGGATTGATCTTAAAGTCTAGATTCTATAAGATTTTCAATATATTTTTTTAAGATTAATCACAAAGCACAAACATAAGGTTCTTAAATCTATCTTATTTTCTTTTAATTTTAATTTCTTCACTCATTAGGAAAGGACTATCATTTTTATAGGTGCTGTCATTTATCGGTTGTTTTTAATATTTTTTTTTTTGTATCTCATTTGTTTCTTAAGTAAGAACCCTTTGCATATCTATCTTACGTTAGCAAGCTTTTCTTTTAAACACAAATGTAAGCAAAATC